>CM071960.1:4025000-4030000 GCA_036784905.1 Acrossocheilus fasciatus
TCTTCATCAGATTTGGAGAAATGTAGCATTTGATCACTTGTTCACCAACAGATCCTCTGCAGTGAATGGGTGCCGTCAGAATGAAAGTCCAAAACACTGATAAAAACATCACAATAATCCACAAGTAATCAAAAGTAGTCCATCAATTAAAGCGACAGGTTCGTAACAAACAAATCCATCATTAAGATCTTTAAACTTTAAACCATTGCTTCTGGCTTAAATATGAATCCATAATCAATAATATTGCTTTCTCCAGTGAAAAAGTCATCTCGCCTGAATCAGGAGAGAAATCTGCACAGATCAAGCACTGTTTAAAAGCCAAAACAAATGTTGGTGGATTTTGATATGAGAGACAACAGGAGATGGACTTTATCATATTACAGATTATGAACTGAAGCAACGGTTCAAAGTTAAAATGTCTTGAAGGATTGATTTTTGACAAACACGCAGTTTTTCCAATTCATAAGACGTTAACTGATGGACTGGAGTGGTGTGGATTATTGTGAAGTTTGTATCAGCCGTTTGGACTCTTATTCTGACGGCACCCATTCACTGCAGAGGATCCATTGCTGAGCAAGTGATGTAGTGCTACATTTCTCCAAATCTGATGAAGAAACAAACTCATCTACATCTTGGATGGCCTGAGGGTGAGGACTTTTACAGCAAATCTTCATTTTTGATGAACTATTCCATTAAAATTGTATTTAGATAAAACATTAAATAAAACATAGAAAGTGTACCACCTGAAGACATTCTCCTGGAGCTACTGCTATAGAGTCACTAAGAATGACAAATAAAATCCATTAAAAAAAAAGGAGTAACTCGGATAAATACGCACACGCATTTCTGATCAGACTGACAGTAATACGTTTCTCTGGCGGTTTTCTCATTCAGCAGGACTGCTGATTTCTGTCGGTCTCTCTATCGTCCCGTCATCGCAGCGCTGCATTCCTCAGTAATAGCAGCTCACTCCTCCCTGCAGCACACTCTTATCAGACCAGTGTGACTTCCTCCCGCTCAATACACACAACACTCACGGACACACCGTCAATGCTACAACAAGTGCTAGGTTAACTGTTATTGTTACTATACAACAAAAGCAGAACATACTATAAGAAATAATAATTGCGGTAATCATAGCATATAATAAGGAATAACGAAAAACACTTGACATTAAAGAAAACGTTAGCTAAGCAAAATTAAGACATTAAATCACTCAATACGCTACTGTTAAAGGGTTTAGGGCCGGTTGTTAAGTCGTTTGATGATTCATTTTTGAAAGAAATTAATACTTTTATTTAATCAAGGACAATGGATCAAATCTGACAGTAAAGACATTTGAAATAAACGCTGCTCTTTTGAACTTTCTATGCATTAAAGAATCATGGAATGTAACAATTAAAAGCTAAAATAACCTCGGATCATGTTGATTTTAACACAACAATGACTAATAACTGACTGTAGTGCTGTAAAGGTCACCTGACTGATGCTGTTATTTCCTGTTAGAGGCAAATATGATAGAGATATTCATTTGATGGACACTAATGAAAGATAACTCGTAGATGGTGACGAGCAGGGATCCTCTGACAGATCCGGACTAGCACTAACACACTAGTTTGACAGATGTGGGTTGTGGGTGTTTATGGAGCCGTGTGGGAACTTGAACAACTGAAATCAATAAACTTGCAGTATTTTCTGATGCAATGTAAATGTTTGGAGTAATGCTGCTGAAAATCCAGCGCTGCATCACAGGAATAAATGACACTTTACAATGAATTCACACAGAAAACAGCTATTTTAAATTGTAATAATATTTCACATTATTGCTGATTTTGCTGCATTATCGATCAAATTAATGCAGTCTTGGTGAGCAGAAGAGACTTCTTTTACAAACATCTTAAATAATCCAAACTCAGAAATGTGCTTCACAGCCTATATTCAAACACACAATCCTCATTCGGATGTCAAACAGATCTTCCTCCAGGTGTCAGGACCCGGACGAGAAGCTACGGCCTGAAACACTGCGACTCGATGGGATTTCTGGGTGGATTCAGTGCAGGAGGCCAGAGGGACGTCTCAGAATCAGGTCAGAGTCTGACAGCTCAATACAGTCATAATATGTCTAGAGAGAAACACGTTTCGTACTCTCCTGATCTTCATAAACACAGGAAATCCTATGTTGAACCTAAAGCAGGTGTCGTGGGGAAAGAGGCTTTTCCAAAACATACCAGGGAAACCTGCTCATGCCAAACACACACACACACCCCCGTATGTTTCCACAAACTAACGATCATGTGTTCAAACAGCCTCACATCACATGATTCAAAGGACTGTTTTCCAAAATGAAATAAAATAATGAAAATCAAACATGTTCATGAGCATCTTTTGATGATATGAACAAAACAGTGTAATAATACACAATATACAGTACACATTAAATATACCTTAAAGCGTTGTTGCCTTTCTGCACAAAAAAACGTGCTTGTAAATTAATGTTATTAAATGTAAATAAATAAACAAATAAATATATATATATATATATATATATATATATATATATATATATATATATATATATATATATATATATATATATATATATATATTATATTATATTATATTATATTATATTATATTATATTATATATATATATATATATATATATATATATATATATATATATATATATAATATATATATAGTTCTGTTTCAAATAAATGCATTTCCAGCGCAACTGTTTTCAACAAAATATTTCTTGAGCAGCGAATAAACATTAAATTAATCAAAAGTGACAGCAAAAACATTTATTATTTTAATAAAGTTTAATTTTTTTTGAATTATTTAAAAATATATATTTGTTTTAATAAACACTGTTCATTTAAAGCTTTCTATTCAAAAAAGAATCTTACCAAAAAATAAAATACAATAAATAAAAAGATGACTTTTCTCCCTAAAAAAATAAGCAGCAATGGCCACAGACCATTCAGTTTTGCCATCTCAAGAATAAATGATGCTTTAAAAACATAAAATGGTTATTTTCACGTAATAATTTGCTGCTGCTGATTTGTCTGCTTTATTACACTGGGCCGCTGGATTGTTTTCCAAATCTTCTAAGCATTTTCATCATTTAAACAATTAAAAGAATCATTAACGAACTGGAATCGGAACTGGAAGCAGATTTGTTAAATGAATGATTATTCTCCACTGAGAATGAGCTGATGAGGGAATGAGAAGAGCAACCAGCAGCTACTGTAAATGACAGAAAGCGCGCTCTCACGCACACACACACACACACACAGTCTCATGGGAGCAGACGGGTGGTGCGCTGGGCATTTGTACAGCCAATCAGACGATAAGAGAGGGTTTCCACGACGACCAGAACAGAACATTTAAGATTCTTTCTGTCTCAAAGGGGAAAAGGGCAGAGATTACAGGAGAGGCTGTCCGACAATCACTCCTAAAACTAGAGAGAGAGAGAGAGAGAGAGAGAGAGAGAGAGAGAGAGAGAGAGAGAGAGAGAGAGAGAGAGAGAGAGAGAGAGAGAGAGAGAGAGAGAGAGAGAGAGAGAGAGAGAGAGAGAGAGAGAGAGAGAGAGAGAGAGAGAGAGAGAGAGAGAGAGAGAGAGAGAGAGAGATGGACTGGAGGTGAAGAGGACGGTCAAACTCAAGTGGCTAAATTTGGGCTTGAAGATCAAAATGATGAGACAGACTGATGGAAGCCACTGTGAAACACAATCAGCAGCTCTCTGCACTCATTCATGATCCAGCCAAACTCGTTCTCCACATCAGAGCGCTGTGTGTGTGTGTGTGTGTGTGTGTGTGTGTGTGTGTGTGTGTGTGTGTGTGTGTGTGTGTGTGTGTGTGCGCGCGCTCCGGTGCAGTTTTATGCATCACTAAGTGCTGATCTATCCTTTCTGCTCACAGACACATTAAATACAGCATCTGTGTGAGCATTAGATCCCGCTGACCTCAGACCTGCTGCTAAACTCACTTTATATCACCATTCAGATCAGCTAAGACAGAAAGAGAGAGAGAGACGTACAGTATGTACATTGTTTTGCACCACATCGTCTTTGTGTCAGAAAAGATTCAAATGTTTTGGAAATGCAAATGCACAATTATTTTTCATGGCAATAAAGCATTAAACCTGAAGAAGCGTGTATATTTATGTACAGTATGCATGTATGTATTTTCACTCACTATGTATTTTTATTTTATTCAAGACTTTTATTTTTATTCTGAACTTTAAAATGATCAGACGTTTTTAATTATTTTTCAATTACAAATGCACATTTGAGATTTTTTTAAAATAATAATTTAACAAATAATAATTTAAATTCTGAATGTTGACTTTTTTTACATTTCTGAATTTGAGGGAGAGGGACTTTTGTATTTTGTATGTATATTTCCAATTATTTTATTCAAGATATATACATTTTTATCTGGCAGAATTTGAGAGAGGGATATTTTTATGAATGTATTTGTTTATTTATATAAATTTATTCAAGACATGTTTTTATTTATTCAGAATTTAAAATGTTAATGTTTTAAAATATTCTTCAATTAAATTTACATTTGAGATTTTTTTTAAACAGTTTTGCAATTAACTTTCCACAATTTTTCATTTTCTGAAATAAAACAAAAAAAACAAACTCAATGGAAGTCTACTTTTGAGTCTGAACCAAGCTGCATCAACAACATGCATAGTCACTAATTACAAGAGCACTAATCGCAGTAGTTTATAATAACAACTTGAGAAGACGATTACATTTCATCAATAGCGGTTCACTTCTGTGAGTTATGACAGCTTTCATATCAGTTATGAACCGTAGAGGAGTTCAGATGAACCGCAGGACCCCAGACCACCTGCACATCAGAGTCTGCAAAAAACACTTTCACATCAAGCAATCTCTCAGACAGACAAGCCTTCAGACAACTGAGAGAGAGAGAGGGGTGCTAATGTACGAAAGAGAGAACTTAATGAACCTAATTAGCTGGTT